>CM033641.1:86846613-86864872 GCA_019512145.1 Engystomops pustulosus
CCGACTATTCCGTCAAGCCCAGCCACACAACTTAAAAAAAAAATGTATAACGTTTTGTAGCCCTAAGAAGGGCTGTTGTTCTTGTAGAATCACTCCTGCTAACCACTATTCTAATAGAACACCCTACCTCTTTCCCTGACCGGCAGCTAGCTCTCTGCCTAGCGGCATCCAGACGAGAATGATCCGAGCAGCGCGGCCAGGGCTGTCTATTCCAGGGTCACCTGATCAGGACCAGCCAACCACTGCTATCGATCTGTAAGGGTACCACGTCATGCCGGGTGGAGTGCAGATCTCTCCGGCTTGTGATTGGCTCTGTTTCTGGCCGCCAAAAAATCACAACAGCTGGCGAAATACTCACAGCGGCGAAATACTCGTCCAGCAACGAGCAGTTTCGAGTACGCTAATGCTCGAACGAGCATCAACTCCGACGAGTAGTTCGTCCAATCTCTAATCATCAGTAAAGAGGATTGTTTTCTGCCATTTTGTTCTCCACTTTCACACAGTTCTGGTATGTAATTGGTATGTTTACACATCTTTTTTTTTTCCGGACCATTTCTAGATGCTTAGTAGAAGAAAATATAATATCCTGGCTTCAGGTGATTGTTTCTGCTGCATAATATCCATTTCCAAGCCACATTAGATGCTGATAAATGGCCCACATTTGCTATACATCAGTCTCTCACCTCGCAATAACTGTAAGGTGCCAAGATCTGTGGTTGCAAAATAAACAAAAATGATAACCAACCACTGTGTGCACATCATCAACAATTTGCCAACAGCTAAGATGCAGCCAAACCTTAGCATTACAACGGCACAGCAACAGATTTTTTATTCAGTTACCCCCAAAACCCCATTTTGACATTCTGGAGGGTGTGGTCCAGTTTCTATGGATGCAATAAGATTTCAGTATTTTACGAATATGAAGAAATATATATTGTATGACAATCCACCCCTGGTTCAAACCCAGTTGTTTTTTCTTGATTGCATTTTCACATAACAGAACTTCTGTTAGTCTAATATTTAGATATATTTATATTTGGAACTGTATTATACACTGAATATCAAATTGAAAAAATAATTACTTTTATAGATGTGGTATAATGTATGAAACTGGAATTCTGGGAGGACAAACTAGCCCTAAACTCAGCCCCCAAGGCCCTGCCCTCCCCTGCCTTCCCCTAGGCCATAAGTGACAACTAGAAGACAGTTTCCCTCCTTACACCAAATTAAACCGATTAAAATACAACTCAGTACAAACAGCACAACAAAAAAGAGAAGTCACAAACCCAAGTTCACAACAATATAGATTGGCAGTACGAATCATAAGACAGGAGATCGGTCAAAAGACAAGTTGAAGTCAGATACAAGAAATCTAATATACAGGAAACACAGAAAGGATGGGGGCTGATGAGAATACTTCTTTAACCAGCAAAGAATGCAAGGTAAGTAGGTGAGCTCTGAAGTCCCCCTCTAAGGTGATTGCGCCAGAGGTCAGACATATAGACAGCACAGAGGAGTGTAAGCTGTCGATCACCAAAATTTAATTGTAGTCAGCTGTAGTAAGCTTGGCTGCAGGACATTTAAGGTGTGGTGCTAAACCATGTAAGCAGCCCAGCAAGTAAATACATTGTTCACAATATACATAGTGAGACACAGAGATAATCATCTTCACAGTATGGGTGGAGGATAGATGCTGACACATGTTATGGAGCCCTCTCCATAGCAGGAGGCTCAAAAAGATGATGAAGATCTTGGTGAGATCGTCGCTCCCCATGACATCATCGGGGAGGGGGGGGGGTGGTTACACGAGGTTTTAAAGTTAAAGCTATACAAATTTGGTATTCCCGTCGGGATCGTACCAACCCAAATATAAAGGAGACATGTCATTTGGGGCGCACAGTGAGAGCCGTAACATCCAAGCCCACAAGAAAGTGCTTTTATTCACCACATTTCACTGCATTTGGAATTTTTTCCTGCTTCCCAGTACACGGCATGGGATATTAAATACTGTAACTATAAAGGCAATTGTTACACAGAAAAACAGCCATCACACAGCTATTTACATGCAAAATAAAAAGTTATAGATTTTTTAAGGGTGGGAGTGAAAAATGAAACGCAACAAAAAAAGGGCCTTGGCGTTAAGGGGTTAAAATATGGCCTCCGCAAAACCCAATAAGTAGTTGATACCGCAGTGCCTATTGCTTTTTTTATCAAAATACCCTAATGAAGTGCCATTTTCTGAGATCCTTTTTTTCCACACCTGTATTCCAACATTTCTCCAACTGTAGATAAAAACAAATATTGCTAATCTGGTCTAATCTGTACATTAGTCACTAGAAATTCTGATTGATGTTGAATACCAACTGAACTTACAATCACAGTAAATGAGTATGTCTGCTATGCTTTTGTAAATGCATAATAATTTTAGGAGGCTGATGTTAATGAAAACTATATCATACCATGTGTCTATACACCCTTCTTCTCCTATAGTTCTGGATACAATTGAAACGAAAATGAGAAACTTTTACTGCATTTTTAATTGATACCCTAGCTATAGTGCCATCAGGTTCCTAATGGCAAATATGATCTTGTAATTCCTGTGCACTGTAGAACTCTACTACCAAATAGTTGTATAATCTTACAGCAGGTTACTTGAGGGAGGATACTTTGATTTAGTTGTTGAACGCTGTCTGCTGTCTTCAATCAGTATCCTCATTCGGCTAGCTGCATTGTTCCTCCTGGTCCCATCTCATACCGGAGGATGCACTGGTCTTTTGAGAATCTGCAAATATTACAGTCTGCTCCGGGCCATTCTCCGCAGCCAGAGGAGAAAATTTTAACTGCATACCTTGACAAATGGAATCCATATAGGGAGAGTAGGCTGACAACCGATGATTGGTTTAATGTCTACCTCCCTATCCATGCACGGAGTGTGTTACCTTCTTCAGGTTCCAACATCTTATGTTATCTTATTTGGATTGTTTATATTTTAATTGTTTTATAACATTGAGAAGGTGGTACCTGTTCGGACCCATGCATTGATACCTTAATTTTAAATGTGGGTATGTGCCCTGACATATGTCAGGATACCCAATTCTGTATCAGTGTTCCCTGCCATGAGCCTCAACAACACAGACTCCCTCTTAGTATCGCATGTAATTCTATTAAAGGAAACCTACCACTAAAAATACCCTTCTGACCCACAAATACCTGTAGCTTGCTCATGATGACCTGATGCCGGACCATATTTTCATTTAACACAGAAACCGCTGTATTCTAACATATTTTTTTTCTTTCCATGACTCAAATCTTCTTCTTCTTCGGCGCTTTCTGTGTGCGTCACCAGCGCGCACCCGGATTCCTGCTCCTCCATGAGCTCGCGCCCGTCGTTTCGTGGGCGCCGCGCCAGTCCGAAATCTGTTGTGTCCGAGAGCCGTTGACGTCACCGCTCTCGGCCCACTAGCGCATGCTCACCAGCGCGTCTCGGCCGGCTTTCACTGCGCATGCGCGAAGTCCCGAAGCCATCGTAGTATCGCAGGCTTCGGGAGAAGACCGTGGGGGTGAGTAATTTAAAAAAAAAACTGTGCTCGTCTGCTCCCACCAACTGAGAGGGGTTCCCCACTGCCCAAGACCTATAATAAAAGTTTTAAAATGCACTGTCAGCCCCCTGACCCAATGTTTATTACGGTGCATATCTATTAAATTATATATATATATATATATAAACTATATATGTGTATTTTATTTCTTTATTAAAAAACACCATCTATATTTATTTATATATATATACATACACATATTTTTATTTAATCAATAATAATATACATTTCTGTGTGTTATGTCTATATATATATATATATATATAATATATATCATATTTTATATATATTTATAGATTGGTGGCCCCTAATACATATGTTGTATTATTTATTTATTAAAGAATTATATAATATAATATACACACACACATCTATATTTACTTATATAAAATAAATACACATATATGTGTGTATATAAAATATATTATACACACACACATATATGTGTATTATTTATTTATATACAGTAAATATAGATGTGTGTGTGTATATATGTATTACATTAATTTATTTCTTTATATAACTAAATATATCACACATATATATATATATTTTATTTTACTGATTATTCAATATATAATATATATATATATATATAGATATATATCTCTTGGCCTCATAATACATATATGTGTGTACAGGACCACCGACAACATGATATATATTATATATAGATATATATATATACTATATATATATATTGAATATATGAGAGATATCACATTGGTGTCAGGGGTCTTTTTATTTGTATTAGTACATATGTATAACACTATCAAAGACCCCTGACATTAATGTCGTGTGTGGTGTGTGTTGTGTAAATAACTATCTCTCAAAGACCAAAGCCCTTACCAATTATTCTATCTAATATATATATATATAAGATCACTGAAAAGCGTCAGCACAGTCCAGGAGTAAGAAGTTGCATGGGTGCTATCCTTGTCCCTGGCCGTCAGGTTCTTTGAATATACGACGAAGAAATGGCAGCACTCCAAATAGTGAAAAAAACTTGGTGTTTATTCCACCTTCCCCCCGCAACGTTTCGCTGTTGTTCAGCCTTGTCAAAGCGACCTGTATTTTTTTTTCTATTATTATTTTATTTAAAAAAACAAACACATGAGTCCCCCCCCTTTTTCTTCTGCAACCAGTAGATACACCAGTCAGCTACAGCCTGGCACTTACTACTGTGGTGGAATAGATCACTTTTTTTTTGGCCTTTTCCACACACCCATATACCAGCCTGTGTGCCGCCCCATCCCAACCATCCTTGATGGTTAGGTACTGGAATGTAGTACCGCGGCTCCTCCCGCAACCCCTGGTGATACTTGGGTACCGGGGTATGGATAGGGGGTTAGCCTTTTAACGCCTAACACAACTACACCTTCCTTAGTTAATAGCCCGTCTATTAGACAGTCGGCATTACTACATGACATTGCAACAACTCGTCTACAAAAAAAACACACTGTTGTGAAAAATATATTTTTATTTGAAATATAAAACCTCACCAGACAAACCCTGGTTAACCATTGTTATGTCAAAGTGAAATCCACCGGTTCGTCGTCGTTGTCCACTGCATGAACGACTCTAGGAGACATAATGGGGAAAAAAGATTAATATCTTGTATAAACAATTAACTAGATATGCAAGTCTGAATTATATTACAATTGTTGCAAGACAAAGAATATTAAAACATAAACCAACCCAGCAACAACACACATGTTCCACATTGTGTCATATGATGCACACATTCCTGATTTGTATATATATATATTATAGTATAATATATATATATATATTATATATTTAGATAGAATATTGTGTAAGGGCTTTGCGTCTTTGAGAGAATTATTTAGACACAACACACACAACACGACATTAATGTCAGGGGTCTTTGCTATTGTATATACATATCGTACTCTACAAAACAAAGACCCTGACAACCAATGTTTATATCTCTCATATATATATCAATATTATTCTATATATTATATATAATAATATATATCTATACATTGTTTGTCGGTGGTCCTTACACCCTATATGTATTCGGCCACCGAGATATATATCTTATATATATATATATATATATATTAATTAGATATATGAATAGTATTATATATGAATGTATATTCTTTTAGAAAAATAATATATATCATCTATATGTTGTGTATATATTTAGTTTATATAAAGAAATATATTAATGTTATACTATGTACACACACCATCATCATCTATATTTACTTCATACTAATACAATCCACTGATATGTGTGTGTGTATAATATTATTTTATTATACACACACATAGTATGTATTTATTTATTTATATAAGTACATATATCATGGTGTGTTGTTATATATATTTATTATATTTCTTTATATAATAAATAATACACACTATATTATGTATGGGGGCCACCAATATTATATATAGATATATATATCTATATTACTATATTCTAATATATATAACACACAGAAATTATATTGTATATATTTATTTAAATAATATATGTGTAGTGTCTACTATATCTAAAATCCCCTATCTGCTCTGTTTTTGTCTTACTAAGTCCTACCTACCCCCTTCACACCCCTATCTCTAGTTACTAACTCTTCCCTACTTTTTTTTTTACGATTGCACCTAATACTACCCCTTGGTGTCAGGCGTTGGCTGTCAGTTGCTACCAAACTTTTATTTACATGGTGGCAGTGAGGGAACCCCCTCCTCGTTGGTGGGAAGCGGCGAGCACAGTTTTTTTTTTAACATTACTCACCCCCCACGTCTTTCTCCCGAGGCCCTCGCATACTAGAGGCTCTACGACTCCGGGAACTTCGCGCATTGGCGCAGTGAAAAGCCGGCGCGAGACGCGCTGTGCGCATGCGCTAGTGTCCCGAGAGCTCGGTGACTTCACCGGCTCTCCGACACAACGTAATCTTCGGACTGGCAGCGGCGCCACGCGATCGACGGTCGCAGCTTCATGTGAGGACGCGGGGGGGATCCGTGGTGCGGCCTGTGTGACCACCGAGAAGCTGCCGAGGAAGATTTGATCATGGAAAGAAATAAATATGTTATAATACAGCGTTTTCTGTGTTAAATGAAAAAATATGGTCCGTGCATCAGTTCATCATGATCAAGCCTACAGGTATTTGTGGTCAGAAGGGTCATTTTGAAGTGGTGGTTTCCTTTAAAACTCTATGCCCCCCCTGGTTGGGCTTTACCAATAAGAAATTAGAAGTACTCTTACACAATTTTTTCAAGAATTTATACCGAGTATTTATTTTTATCCTCTGAGGTTACAACTCTTTGTAGATCATTGGGCACCAACGTATTCCCATGAATTTAAGTCCGCATACTCGCAAGGTAGATTTATATAGTCCTTAACATTATCTCTATATTTTAAATTTCAAGCTTTTTATAATCTTTCCTACAGCGACTCTCGAGAACTGAGCATTGCTGTAGCGACCACAGGTGTCCATTCTTTGCCTATCAGATACAATCAATGGTTCTTTTTAGAAGTTGTATTATCCTGTTTCTGGAAGCATTTGTGAAACCTTTTTTTACTATTCAGAAAAGTGGTGTTCTTGCCAAATAATGTTTATGTCATTCACGCAGAGTAAATATCTATAGACCACGGTTATTTATAAATATTTTAAAATAAAACTTCTAACTATTTTTGAAAATACATAGAACTGTTACAGATTTGTAAATGTGAATAAAGCTTAAACTGGAAGAACAGAAATGCAGGTCTGTGGGGATGGTCTTTATACAGGTTACAACTTTATTTTTCTTACTTTTAGATGTTTTTTACACCTACTCTAGTTTTTAAACGAGTCAATACGACAAAAGAGTATTGATTAAACCGTATTACACTTCTATTAATATAAAATATAACTACTCCTTCCCCCCCCACCCTCCCAATTTCATCACCAAAAGCTTTGCCTCACAATATGGTACTAGCTGCACTACTAGTGCCAGCAAGCCCAGCCACAAGCAAATTAAAAAAAAAATGTATAACGTTATTGTAGCCCTTAAAAGTATTTTGCCATTTCTTGTGCGGAATTTTGGCGTTTTCATACTTTGGGGACGAGCTGTTTGTGGGTGTAATTTTTTGTGATATGAGATGACGTTTTCAGTGTTTACCATTTTGAGGATGTCACCATTTGACCTTAATAAACATTTTATTAACATGTTGCCAAATGCAAAAAAGTCGCATTGGGGAATCCAACTTGGAGGTGGGTTTTTATGGCAAAGTGGTTGTTGTGGGGTGGAAGGCACAGTTGGGATTTGTGATACACCCATATGAGGTGTCCGTGGCACAATACCACTTGCCTCTGTCCAACGCCGCTCATCACTGCGATGCAGCACAGGATTGCAGCTCTAGCACCCGGTGCTACATTGTGGATAGGGTGCTTACTGTGGGGTTGTCTCGGCTTCACTGGCGCCTTGTGCCGGTGGAGAAGCACTTAAGATACCAGGCATGTGAGCCAAAGCAAGCTGTCATACAGGGGGATTTGGACACTAAACACAAAGTATTTATAGTAGTTAGTGCACCTGCAGGACCTTTGTAAGTGCCCACATGTCTGTGTGTGAGCTCAGCCGCACTCTTGACCGTGTTATCTTGCTCTGCTGCGTCAGCTCCGTTCTGTGAGCTGCCTCACTCGGTTCTCTTCCGGTTTCCGGGCTGAAGAGGAGGAGGCGAGGCACTGACCGGTACTACTGTCTCACAAGGCATCACTAGTGAGAGCGAGCGATCAGATTCAGCTTGTAGCGAAGAGAACGGAGCCTCGACTTGATGAGAATGGGGAGATGGTAGCGTGCCGCAAGGAGGGCTCTGCTGCCCTCACTGGAACGCGTGCAATAGGTTTCGCACCACTGTCAGAGAAACAAGAGGCAGAATACATTAATTATATTGTTGTTCATGTTTTATTGTATATTAAAATAAATTATGATGCCAGTTTTAGGTGAACTGTGCTCCGTGCACAGACAGATTCAACAATGGTGATTTTCTGGTACTATGAATAACATCAGATGTAACATCATTTAAGAGGTTTTCTCCACTTCTACAAATGAAAAGTTTATAATTGCCAATAAACTTCTGCATCCAATTCTCATAGAATGAGAGCGAGACACTAAAATGGCTGGGGTACTACGTTATTGAGACGAACTGATTCCGAGCTCGAGTGCTCGTTTCGAGTAACGAGCCCCATGAAGTCAATGGGAGACTCGAGCATTTTCAAGGGGACCAAGGCTCTGCACAGGGAAGCTTGGCCAAACACCTGGGAACTCAGAAAAAGGATGGAAACACCACGGAAATGGAGAGGAAACACAGGGGCAGCAGCATGGATGCCCTGCAGGGCTGCTTAATGCACCATATGCCAAAATTATGGGCAACAGCATGGCCATGACAGAGTGACTCCGAATGGAGGCTAGATAGCACTAAAAAATCCAATACTGACCCGACACTATGGGGACGGCCATGCAGAGGGCAGCGGCAGCGGAGGCAGGCTAGAGAGTGTCAGGCAAATACCCTAAATGGGACTCAGGCTTCAAACCAATGGGTGGAGCAGGAGAACCAAAGGAGGCGTGAGCAAGAAGCGCTCAATATATCGGTACATGATAAAAAGTTTGCGCCAGTATATTTTTGTGGAATTACACAGCAGGAGGGGTGGCAGACAAAGTTAACAGGGGGAGCCATGAAAACAAATCCAAAATTCTCGCCTGACACAGATCGTTTGATAAGCGGGACCATATGTATGAGGCAGTGAAATAGTAGGAGATTAAAGGTGCTGCAGTAACACTATGTTAGTGGATTCTTGGCCAGGAGCTGGCGCTCCCGCTGCCAGGCGGAGCTTTCGCCAATCCAAGCCCCTGTCTCTCAGGCACTCCACAAACAGCACTTCTAAGAAACCTTTGTTGATCAAGTGTAAGTAGCGTTCTTATAAGTTTGAGGATAGGCGGGTAGGGGGGAGGGAATGTAAACATCTGCCGCAAAAGCGCTGAAATAATATCCAGTAAATGAAAAAAGTTTCCAGTTTATTTTTGTGGACTACACAGCACGGGTGGCGACAAATTAACAAGTTGATGTGGAATGCCTGTAATAAAGCTCTTGGGCGGTGGCCTTTACCTAGGCCAGCAGTTGAGCACCGCCTGCTGTCTGCTTAGCGACGCGCATGCTGCGTGCTAGAGCTACGACTGATGCGCCTAGCCCACGGGATGGTAATCGGAGGAGGAGGAGGTGGAGGAGGGGGGGTGGGAGGAGGAGAGGATCGTAGGCCTGATGAAACACCTGGAGAGGGTAGGGCCCCGGCAATCCTCTGGTCGGCAGTCAGTTATGACCAGCCCCGGGCAAGGACTCGGGTCCCAGCCTGCACCAAGTTACAGTAAGTAAGTAGCGTTATTCAAAGTTGTGGAAATGGGGTGAGGGGAATAAAAGATGTGCAAGAAGCGCCTGAAATAATATCCGTAACTGGTATTTAAAAGTTTGCCAGTAATTTTGCGGATTACACAGCAGGGTGGCGACAAAGGTTAAACAAGTTTGTTGTGGAAGCCATGAAGAAACCAAAATTCTGCCTGACACAGCCGTTGATAGGGCCATGATGGAGGCAGTGAACTAGTAGTGGAGATTAAAGGGTCTGCAGTTTTAAAACTATGTTGTTGGTTTGGCTGGAGCTGGCGCTCCGGCCAGGCTGAGCTTTCGCCACATACCAAGCCCATGTCTATAGGTTACTCCCCAAACAGCACTTCTAAGAACCTTTTGGAAAGATCAAGTGTAGTAGCGTTCTTATAAGTTTAGGATATGGCGGGGTGAGGGAATGTAAACAGATAGCGCAAGAAGCGTGACTAAAAAAGTCGTAAATGGTAAAAAGTTTGCCAGTGTATTTTGTGGATAACCAGCAGGGGTGGCGCGGGGGACCAAATTAAACAAATTTGATATGGAACCATTGAAAACAACCAAATTTCTTAGGCCGAACACCTCGTTGATAAAGGGACGTTGTATGGAGGCAGCTATCGGACGACTTTTGGAGGTGTGCAATGGAGACAACGTGTGGAGGCTCTATGGAGACAATTCAATTTGGATAGTGCCTGTATGTGGCAGTCCAAAAAAGTTTTCAAACCAGTAGGAGCAGGTAGGTGGCCCTCCAGAAAAAAAATGAATAGATTGAGTGCCTGTATGGTGGACGTCCAAAAAAGTTTTCAAACAGAGGCAGGTAGGTGGCCCTCAGAAAAATGGAATGAAATAGATTGAGGGCTGTATGTGGCAGTCCAAAAAAAGTTTTCAAACCAGGGAGCAGGTAGGTGGCCCTCAGACAAAGGAATAGACATTGAGTGCCGTGTAGTGGAAGTCCAAAAAAAGTTTTCAAACCAGAGGACGCAGGTGGTGGCCCTCCAGAAAAATTGAATTAGATTGAGTGCCTGTATGGGCACTCCCAAAAATTGTTTTTAAAACAGAGGACGGGTCGGTGGCCTCGATAAAATATAAATGATAAAGTACTATTAGCTAGAGCGTGGGCCCTGTCAACAAATAGCCAGTTCCTTGCTTTACGGTACAAAGAGGAGGAGAAGGGAGGAAAAATGAGGAGGAGGAGGAGGAAGGGAAAAAAGTTATTCAGGTGAGCTTCCGTCACCTGGTGGAGATTGGATAAATAGGAGAAATCCAGGCTTTATTCATCTTAATAAGCGTCAGCCTGTGCGCTGTCAGTCGACAGGCGTGGCGCATCGGTGATGATGCCACCAGCTGCATGAAAACCCGGTCGCGACAGACGCTAGCGGCAAGGGCAGGCAAGAAACTCCAAGGCGCTACGCGCCAGTTCGTGCCACATGCCAGCTTTGAAACCCAGTAGTTGTAGGGAGCTGTGTGATCATTTAGGACGATGGTATGGTCAGTACAGTACTCCCTCACCATCTTTCTGCAAAGATCAGCCTACCTGCCGTAGACTGGGGACAGGTGACAGTTCTTGCTGGGGTGACATAAAGCTGGCAAAAGCCTTGTAAAGCGTACCCTTGCCAGCTGGACAAGCTGCCTGCTCGCCTACTCTCCCTCGCCTACTTGTCCGCGCAGAACTACGCACTCTGCCGCTAGCGCCTGGCAGAAGGGAAATACTGTTTCAGCTTGTGCACCAGGGCCTGCGGTATTCATGCATTCTCACACTCTTTCCTCTCCAGGGATGAGAGTGGAAAGATTTTGCTTGTACCGTGGTCCAGGAGAGTGAACACCCTAATCGGTGCTGGATAAATTCTTGAACGCGCGGTAGGGTCACGGGGATAGGCAGCCTAGCAGGAAATCTGCCATATGCACAGAGTACAACGCGTAAGAATTCACTCCCCTCACTGGCCTGACTGTCCATTTCCTCCTCCTCCAACGCTCCAACTCCTCTTCTTCTGCCCATACACGCTCAACACTGAAGGACTCAACATGGTCCCCGTCTTGTGTCTCGCCAACATTCTCCTCCTCTTCCTCTCATCTCCTCCACTCCACCTCCTCCGATATGCTGAGAAACAGCACCTAGGTGCGTTGGCTATCACAAGGGAATCTTCTCCCCCGTCTCTTGTGATGAGCGCAAAGCTTCCGACTTCATGCTGACCAGAGAGTTTTCAACAGGCCAAGCAGCGGATGGTGAGGCTGATGATGGCCGGCATCGCCACTGACCATCTGTTTGACTCCTCAAAGTACTCAGCAGCCCTGCAGATATCAGACATACCACGTCCACTCCTCATTGTAGACTTGAGGAAGCTGACTGACCTGACTACAGTTTCGTGAAGTGACATCTGGCAGTCTACATCGCTCGGCGCTGCTGGTAAACTCTGGGATAAATGGTCGTGTTGAATTCCACCTCGTGGGAACGTGCCACAACAGTCGGTGAGCGGGCAGTTGGAGTGCGGCGCTGCGCCCTGAGAGTGGCAGCATCTGTGCTGACTTCCTGAAATGCGCACAGATGCGGCGCACCTTCGTGAGCAAATCAGACAGATTGGGGTATGTCTTGAGGAAACGCTGAACTATAGATATTTAACACATGGGCCAGGCATGGCACATGTGTCATCTGCCGAGGTTGCAAGAGCCGCCACCAAGTTTACGGCTGTGTCACACACAACATGCCTGGCTCAGGTTCAGCGGTGCAGCACAGATCCGTCTGCGCCGTGATGCCCTGTAATAGTTCTTGGCGTGTGCCTTTTATGCTAGGCTCAGCAGTTTGAGCACCGCCTGCTGTCGCTTAGCGACGGCCACTGCGCTGTGCCTAGAGCTACCGACTGATGGCGCATGCCCCACGGATTGGTAATTCGGAGGAGGAGGAGGTGGAGGAGGGTGGGAGGAGGAGGAGCATAGTAGGCCTGAAGCCCTGGACCGAGGTAGCCCCGCAATCCTCGGCGTCGGCAGTTATATGACCAGCCGGCAGGGTCGACTCGGTCCCAGCCTCACTAAGTTAAAACCAATGTGCGTCAGCGATATATAGTGGCCCTGCCCGGCAGCACTGTCCACGTGTCCTTGGTCAGGTGGACCTTGTCAGAAACGGCGTTGTAAGGGCACGGATTATGTTGTTGACTGCTGGTGCAGGGCTGGGACGGCACATCGGGAAAAGTAGTGGGGGGCTGGGGACCGAATACCGAGGGGCGGCGCCGCCATGAGGCTGCGAAAGGCCTCGGTCTCCTACTAGCCTATAGGGCAGATCTCCAGCTTAGCAATCTGGAGATGTGCACATTAAGGGCTTGGGGCGTGCGGGTGGGTGCACTATATTTGCGTTTCCGCTCCAGCATCTGGGGTATGGAGAGCTGAACGCTGGTGGATGGTGTGGAGGATGGGAGCGACGATGGGGTTTTTTGTGGCAGGGTCCTGGGCAGGGGGCTGACTATCAGCTGACACAGGGGAAGGAGCAGTGGTGGTGCACGGCCGGAGGTGAACGCGCTTGTTGCCACTAGTGGGGTGTTTAGCATAATTAGCTGCCAGCATACTGGTGGTAGTTAAGTATTAGTGTGGAACCCCTGCTGATCTGGTTTGGCAATGTGGACACACCACAGTCCGTCGGTCATCCGGTGTTTCCTTATAAAGAACCTCCAACTTCTGAAAATCTAGCCCTCGCCGCAGGAGCCCTCGCACGGGAGCTTCACTAGTTGAAAGATTGGGCGCTGATGCACCAGCTCTGCCCTGCCTCTCCGTCTTGGCCCATCACTGCCTCTTCCAACTGTTCTGGTCGAGGACTCTCCTCGTCTCAGAAGCACTGTGTTCACCGGCCTCTCAACCCAGCTTGGTCTGTCACATCATCCTCCGATCCCTCAGTTGCTCCCCCCTCGGACTTCTGCCCTGACAACAACTTCCCACTGGTCTGACCACCGTGCCTCCTCAATCGTCGGAACACCTCTTTACACCACTTTCTCCAGTACGTCAACAAGGTCATCATCACCACAGACTGCGACTGGTGGAAAAACTGGCATCGGAAAATTGCTATCAACAACCGGACAAGTGGTTTGTGACTGTGGGAAGGGTCAGAAAACAGTTCCTCAGAGTATGCCGGTTCAAATGGCAAATTTTGCTGGAGGGGGCAGACTGGGGGGGGAGGAGGACTGAGGTGCAGGAGCTGGAGAGTGCCGATTTCGTTGAAATGGGGAACTGCGTGAAGACGGACTGGTGGACAATTGCTCGAAGCATTGTCGGAATCCACGACATCACCGTTCGCACTTTCGGCCTCAACAGTGCCTACCACGAGTCCCGTAAACTTCAGACAGAACCTAGGGAAGTGTTAGCTCTGCGGCGTTCCCCTGCTCCCTAGAAGCAGGTGGTGTATCACCCCGCCCCGGACCACGGCCTCTGACCCTGCAGTAGTTGGACCCCACGTCCCCGCCCTCGTCCTCTACCCCTAGCCCTCGGGTTTTAACATTTTGAAAATGAGAGTTTATAACTTTAATTTTTTTTTAACTTTTTTTTGTGGTTTTTTTTTTTGTGTGTTTTTAGTTTTAAAACCAAACGATGCTATCCTATTGCTATGGCTATTTTCTAGCCAAATGAAAGCACCCTGGATGCCAGATAGATGACACTGATTATAAAAATAAAAACGTAAATAAAAAGGAAATGGCAGACTGTGCCTAATTGAAATCCCACCCCGGGCCAAAATTTTCCCACTTCGTCTTTGCGATGGTATTGTGCGTCACTAAGCGCAAAACACAGTGGTCGCAAGTCTCACTCCAAATTGCTCACAATTGATAGAAGATGCACTGCAGCAAATACAGCACCAGCAGATCCCCGAAATAAATATATATAACGCTACTGTAGGCGTAAGTAAGCCGTTTGGATTCTCCTATGGCTATTTTCTAGCCAAGTATTAAAGCACACTACTATGCAGATGAGATGACGATGAGTTATGAAAAAATAAAAGTAAAATAAAAAAGGAAATGGCAGACGTGCCTAATTGAAATCAACCCCTATAAATTTTCCCACTTTGGTGTTGAGTGGATATGTGTGTCACTAAGAGCTAAACACACGGTAGCAAGTCCCCCTGCTAATCCTCACAATATTGGTACTTAGCTGCACTACTAGTGCCCGCAAGCCCAGCTACAAGCAAATAAAAAAAAAAAGTATACGTTATTTGTAGCCCTAAGAAGGGCTGTTGGGTTTTGTAGCAATCATCCTGCCAACAGTAAGCTAATAGACACCTAACGCTTTCCTGACCAGAGCAGCGCTCTCTCCCAGCGGCATCCAGAACAGAGAATGATCCGAGCAGCCGGGCAGCGGCTAGTCTATCCCAGGGTCACCTGATCTGGCCAGCCAACCACTGCTATCGACGGTAGGGTACCACGTCATACTGGGTGGAGTGCAGAGTCTCCTCCTGGTTGTGATTGGCTCGTTTCTGGCCGACAAAAGCAAACGGCGGGAGCTGCCTTTTATCGGGCGGGCGAAATACTCGTCCGAGCAACGAGCAGTTACGAGTACGCTAATGCTCGATCGAGCATCAAGCTCGGACGAGTATGTTCGCTCATCTCTATTCTTCACCTTTTCAAGATATGATTGTTAACCCCTTTCCATTGTTGATGTAATAGTACTGCACAGACGGCAGTGACTTGCTGACCCATTTAGGACTATTACGTCATGCTTCCGGCACTGACTCAGCGGTGCTAGTACTACAAGCAGTGTGTGTCAGCTGTATATTATAGATGACACCTTACTGTAACACCTGCGATTAGCGATAAGACCGATTGTGGGTGTTACCATAGCACACCGTGATCCATCTGGATCAGAACTTACTGGTGGGATCCGATACAATCAGTGGCAGCCACAAGGTGCCCGGGTGCCCGGGGCTACCCAATGTCTGTACACATGACCCTACTTCCATTTGAAGTGATTTGGACTTGATTTGGACTTGAACAAGCAATCAGAGCATGGGTTTTTCAAATCTAAGATTGAATAAAATGGTAGAAATTAAAAAAAAAAATTTGAAAAATATTTTTCAAATAGATAAAAAATAAATGAATTTTAACCTCTTCACGCTCTGCACCGTACATGTACAGCGCAGAGATGTCTAGGCTATATGAAGAGTGCTCCTGGGCTGAGCTTTCTTCATATAGAGTTGAGGTTTGCTGCATATAATGAGTACTGTGTAAAAATGCCATATACTGCAATACAGTAATATTGTAATACATGGGGGGAACAATTAGACCATCTAGGCTTAAAATACCCTAGAGGGTCTAAAAAAATTGTAACCCCCGTTTTCCCCCGTTTATATAAAACATAATAAACAGTAAAAATCACAAACACGTTAGGTATTTCCGCGTCTCAAAATGGCCGATCTATCAAAATATAAAAACGTTATGGAAAAAAGCGCCCAAATTTCCAAATTGCTACTTTTACACCATTTTACGAGTACATCAAATAAAAACTGATCAAAAGGTTGCACATTATAATATGAAAAAGTTATTATTGGCAAAAATTATTTGTATTGCCATACACATTTGAAATACATTTAAAAATGTATTAAAACACAATAAAACTTATATAAACTTGGTATCAACGTGATCGTACTGAATCAAAGAATAAAGCAGAGGTGTTAATTGGAACGCATAGTCAAAGTCGTAAAAGCTGAGCCCACAAGTTTGGTATTGCATGTCCGTAATAATCTGTGCAACAAGTCAGAACCCTATTTGGACATACACGTTGAACACCATAAAAAAAACATTTAAAAAGTCACCAAAAATGAAGATTTTTCATCAAATCCCTTCACATAAAAATGTTCTGAAATGTGATTTTAAAAAGTTATGAAGCCTATAATTATACAACTGAATAGGACAACACTGTCAACTGAAAAAAAAAAACTAAATTAAGAAGTATGCTAAAACAAATGAGATTTTCTCAATTTTACTTTTTATTCAGTAAAATTGGTTGAATAAAAGTAAACCATATAAATGAGGAATCGTAGTGACCTTAGAATACATATAACATAGCATTTTCACGGTGCCCTGAAAATAATATCAATGATTCTTGTTTTGGAATGATCAACACTCATATATTCAAATAACCATCAAAAACTAAAATGATATGACTTGTATCATGTGACAAAGCAAATCAGCTGTGAATGGTGCTGCCGTGTGCCCACACAGAAGGTTACTACCACATATGGGACACTAGCGCACACAGGCCAAATTGGATGACAAACTTTAGTTCAAAGTTCTAAGTGTCCTAACATCCTACAAAAATGAGAGCAGACATAAAAACCATGCAACATAAAGCAGACATTAGGGAAATATTAGTTATCAAGTAATTTGCATGGTCTATCTTCCTGGAAAGCAGAAAATCTCAAACTTTCTGTTTTTTTTTTAATGAAACACAAAACTTATCACTCAAATTTTTCAACTAACATAAAGTACAACGTGTCAAGAGAAAAAAATAGCTAAATCATCTGGATTTGTTAAAGTGTTCCAAAGTTATAACCACTTATAGTGACACATGTCAGACTTTCAAAATATGGGCTGTGTCAGGAAGGTACAAAATAACCAAGTCATTAACATTCTATAG
Source organism: Engystomops pustulosus (assembly GCA_019512145.1). Lineage (NCBI taxonomy): Eukaryota > Metazoa > Chordata > Amphibia > Anura > Leptodactylidae > Engystomops > Engystomops pustulosus. The sequence continues at coordinate 86,864,203 of CM033641.1, forward strand.
GAAGCTTCATTGTTTACTTCCTGTGGAGATCTGTCCCTGGTCCTGTGATATCACACAGGTGCACTACTTGTCAGCAGGGCCGCATTAAGGTTGGTGGGGGCTCCTGGGTACAAAACATGGTGGTGGCCCCAATTGAATGTAGTCCATACAGGGAACAGCAATCACTATATACCACTCCCCAGAAATCACTGTATACAGCCCCCCAATAATCACTATATATAGCTCCCACAGCAATCACTGTATACAGCTCCCCCAGCAATCACTGTATACAGCTCCCCCAGGTATCACTGTATACAGCTCCCCCAGGTATCACTGTATACAGCTCCTCCAGCAATCACTACATAGAGCTCCCACAGCAATCACTGACTACAGTAATAAATATACATGGTTCCCCAGCAATAGCTATATGCAGCCCGCAACAATACCTACAGTCCCACAGCATTAACTATATACAGCCCCCTATAATAATTATATACAGACTCCCTATAATAACTATAAACTTCCCCCTATAACTATATACTGCCTTCCTCTAATAACTATATACAGTCCCCCTATAATATCTATATACAGCCTCCCTATAATAACTATATACAGCCCCCCTATAATAACTATATTCAACCCCATATAATAACTATATACAGTCCCCCTATAATAACCATATACAGCCCCC